>CM054060.1:50467216-50483342 GCA_028641055.1 Alopecurus myosuroides
TATAACATGATCTTGCCATGAATTTTGCGAAACCTATACGTCCGAGTATTGCATGGTATACACTTTCGAGCGACACCACCTTGAACGAGATTTTTTCCTATCGAAAGTGCTCTCTTTCTCTGAAGGTTGCGTCTAGGGAAATTTCTCCTAGGGAATGTGCTTGTCTGCCAGGAACAATGTCGTGGAAACGTATGTTTTTGTGATTGAGCTGGGTCTTAGAGATTCGCAGATGTTTCAGTGTATCCAAGTACATCATGTTGACACTGGATCCCCCATCCATGAGCACTCTTTTCAGCCTAGTGTTTGAACAATAGGACTTATGATTAGAGCTTGTGTGTCGGGTTCTAGGATATTTCCGAGATGATCCGACTGATCCCAGGTAATCGGCGTATTTGAATACTTCAAGAACTTGGGAGTTGGTGGAACAAACGCGTTTATTTCTCGAAGTGTTCGCTTCGCCTGTTTTGCCGAAGGAGTTGCCAGGAAAGTTAGTTTACATTCTCCATCAACTCTCGGGAATTTTGGTTCGCCTTTCCACTATTGTTCCTGGATTTTTTCATTAGTGTCCGATTCACTGTCTTCCTTTTCAGTTTCTGGATTTAGTTTGGAGAATTTCCTCTTGGATTTCTTCCCTTTGTTCCCGGATCCTGCAACTCCTTTCATATGCTTAAGCCAGCATTGCGCGTTCGTATGGGTAGGTTTCCCAAATTGCAAATGGTGGACACAGTTTTCCGACTTAATATTTTCCCACTCTTCCTGTGAGTAGTAGATAGATTCTGTGCTTCTTTCCTTCAATTTTATGTCATTATCCTTTCCAAAGGCTAAGTTAACTGCTTTGGGCTTTGGCTGTGCTTCTGGAGTAGCTTTTTTCTTAGAACGAGACGTCTTTTTTGGCCTGAGCCAAAGCATCAATGTTCCCACCTCTCGCTCTGATGTCGTTTTCGACCGCTGCATGCTCAGTGGCGGTCGTAAGCATAGATTTGAGATCTTTGTGCTCCTTTGAACCAACCAGGAACGGTACAAGGCCAGGTTTTAAGCCATTGATGAAAGCATGCATTGCTTGTACATCACTTACTCTAGAGTAGCTGTTTTTCATTGCTGTACATCTTGAGATAAAGTCGACATACGACTCGTCTTCAAACTGGATGCAGCGGTTTAGTTGGTTGATGCTCTTAGGGGCATTTGTATGTTCCCCGAAAAAGCTGAGTGATACTCTAGCAATATCATCCAAACTATCCACGGTTCTTGATGGAAGCCCGTTGATCCAATCTCTGGATCCATCAAGCAATATTAGGGGGAGGAATTTCACCGCCTCCAGATATGTCCCTTTGTTAATCGGGACGACAGTATAGTAGTATGAAAGCCAGGTATCCGGGTTTGTACTGCCGGTATATTTTTAGTATGTTGGACCAACTTTGGCAAAGCTAGAATGTAGAGTTATTCTACGGATCCTGTCAGTGAAGCACTTAGGTCCAAAGTATAGATCATCTCTTTCTGCCTTATCGGCGTGAACGGAATATCTGCCGGCTGAATGGACAGAAGGGAACCTTCTCCTTTCTAGGCCATTGTTGTGTGATTGCGCTTTTCCGGGATTATTGCTATGTGTTGTTGGGATACCCCAAGAAGAGGGTGTGATGAGCACAGCGGTAGGAGTTTTCCCCTTAGTTAAGAACCAGGGTTATCAATCCAGTAGGAGAAAGAGGATCTTCGGAAGGTTGATGCCACTGACGGTGGTGCTGGCGCTTCACCGGTGTCGGCAACAATGTGGAACCTGCACACAACACAACCAAATTAATTTTCCCCAATGGTATAGTGAGGTTGTCAATCTCACCGGTGTTGCTGAAAATAAAGATTAGCCGTATAGTGTGGAAAACAGTTGTATGCTTGCAGAAAGTAGAGAGATCAGGAAATTGTTGTGGTTTGATTAACAGTGTGGAAAAATGGATAAGTGTTCATAGGTTCACTAGTGGTGTCTCTCCATAAAGATAGCATGCTAGATGAACAAATTACAGCTGGGCAATTGGCAAATAAAGGTTCCACCGTAGTGCACATTATAACATGATGATTACTATGATATTTAGTGCGGGCATTACAACAAGATACATAGACCGACATCCATATGCATCTATGACTAATAATCCACCCTCAGGTTAACCCCCTTAGGTATTAAGTTGCAAGCAACATATAGTTGCATTAAACAAAGTGTGTAATGTAAGCAATGATTATACATGAGGGTACTCTCACCTCTGTTTTCTCCCTAATGGCAATAGCACATCCTCCCCCTTCACGTTTTTGTCACTCGAGTAAGGCAACAAGGAGGCATGAACCCAATATCAAGCATAAATACTCTCTCTTGGAGTCACTAGCAACTACTTGGCCAGAGCAACCACTAGCAACGGAAAGCATGCAAGATCACAAATAACATATGCAATAAAGACTATAATCAACTTGGCATAAGGTCAATATTCATCAGATCCTAGAAAACACAGCACATAGAATTACATAAGATCAATCTCGATCATGATAGGTAGCTCACGAGATCTAAAAATGGAGGCATATGAGGAGGAGACAACCATCTAACTACTGCTATGGACCCGTAGTCCAGGGATGAACTACTCATGCATCACTCTAGAGGCAGGCATGGTGATGTAGAAGCCTCCGGTGAAGATTTCCTCTCCGGCAGGGTGCGAGATAGCGGCTCCAGAACCCTCCTGATCTAGGGTTGATGGTGACGGCGGCTGCGGAACTTTTTCGGGGATTTTGATCAGGTACTTAGGGTTTTCCATCCGGGGGGCTTAAATAGGCGAAAGAGCAACGGTGGAGCTCCAGAGGCCCCACACCCCTAGCTTGCGCGGCCAGGGGGGCGCGCCAACCCATGGTGTGGGCCCCCTGCTGCCCTTCTTCGACTCCTCTTCAGTCTTCTGGAAGCTTCCGGGGGAAATAGGACTTCCGGGCTTCGAATTTTCCAATTGCGAGAATATTTCGAGAACAACTTTTCTGAAACTAAAAAACAACAGAAAACAGGGAACTGCCTCGGGGCATTTTGTTAATAGGTTAGTCCCGGAAAACGTATGAAAGTGATATAAATAAGGGAGAAAACGTGTAGCAATTGGAATATATGATCATGGAGCATCAGAAATTAGGGATACGTTTATGACGTATCAATTATCCCTATTTCTTCCGTTGTCACGTCCTTTGGAATAAGGTGGAGTTCTACTCCTTGGCCTTTCTTTGTTTATAGGAGGAGTACGCGATCTCTCACGTCTGTGAGGAGTGTCGTATCTTCCTGCCTTCTCAGCTGGGCGTCTCGGAGGCGGCATCACTTTTCCGTCTTTCCGGTTTTGGTCTTTCCAATCATGGGGATTATTTCCGCCTTTTGGTAGATGGGATCCTGTTCTGGACGCTGCATCCTTAAGATCTATAATTTCTTGTCCTTTCTCGGATCTCCTTCTTCTCCTTAGAATTGCCTGAATATCCAGGTTCGCGAGGTCCGGGTGCTCCAACGGCGCATGTGGCAGTTTTGCATAGGGTCGAGTCATCATGCAACTTCCCTGATCTTGCCAATGCCTTAGCTAAGAAAGCATACACCCCTAGAAGATTTTCTTCGTTGGAGTACATATCATCATTAAGGATGGCGAACGTGGCCTCCGCGTGTTTGGCTGCTGTTTTGTATATGCGTTCGTCCTTGGCATCAGTGTCGTTTACTTGTCTTTGCCAAGAAGGGTTTTGGAATCGTTCTTTTGGTGGCAATACTTATGGCCTTGCGTTTCCGGGTAACCCCTTAGGTTTTATGTCAGATCTATTCCTTCTTTCGTACTCTCTATTTCTTCCTGCTGCAACTTAATGCTAGCCTGGGTTTTTAAGAGGTTTTCCCGAGTTCCGAATAGATGTTGCTGCTGCCGCTGTAGAGCTTGTCTCCTGTTTTCTAGAAATTCAGGGGGTTCGTCACGTCCCACATGGGTTTGAATTAACTCAAGTTTGTCCTGTTCTGACATTAGTGGTATAGGGATTTCCTTTGTTTTCTTCTCTGCAGGCTTGACTCCGCTTCCTCCTCCTACTTCCAGGTTTTGATTAGCAATGTCTGCCAATTTCTTTCTCTGGAGTTTATACTGGAGTTTCTTGGCAGTCTTCTTTTTCTTCTTGGAAGAAGGAAGTTTTTTATCAGGTTCATCTTCTGTCAATTCCTTGACATCAGGATACGTTGGACTGGTTTCACCATCCTCTCTTTCCTCATCTGGCGGAGGTTTTTGGGGGTCTTCATCGTCTCCGGCATCCGTGTTTTTATCCGGTTTTGCCATAAGAACTTCATGGAAGCCCCCTTGCATAGATTCTACCTTTCTTTTGAAAGCGTCTTCATCTTCATCCTCGGAATCGAAATCCTCATATCCGGGTTCCGACTGTAATCTCGCTTCTAGAGCGGCTAACACAGAGTCGGCTTCCGAGTTCATCATCTCATTGACGGGTGTCGGATCTTCCAATTCAACTGTAGGATTGTTTTGATCTGCCTCTTCCACGGGATTGCCTTCATCCGTGTTTTCAGCGATCTCAGATTGCACCATACCAATAAAGTGAGATCTTATTGCAGGCATCTCCGATGAGGCGGCAATTCCAGCGGGGTATTGGCGATCTGAGAAAAATTTGGCATCATAGTATTCTTCACCTGGGTATAGGGCGGGTGGGATAAATCTACTTCCACCATAGAATCCAATTGCCTCTGTATTTAATCCAATAAAGATGTTTCTGCGCTGGCATGTAGATCCAATCGGTAAAACGCAGGCACTTACCAGATGATTCTGCGCTGGCATGTACGATCCATTGTCGAGGAAGCGACCGACGTCGTTGTCGAATTCCAAGATTCTGATAGTTATAGTACTGTCGATTCTGTCGAGTATCCCCGATCGAAACATAACGCCTAACGTCGATGGGCCCACGCTGGGCGCCAATTGTCGAGACATCGTAGTACAGTTCATAGACGGGGGTGCCATGAGACTACTGCTAGAAACATGGGGGGACGTGGTAGTATGATAACCAGGAACACCAAATTTACCCAGGTTCGGTACGTCGCAACTAGGCGGCGTTCCTACTCCTGCAATCTGACTAAATCATGGCTGAAGCCCGAAGTATACAAAGTACAATGTGAGTAGGGTTTTGCTAACTCGATGAGGATCAACTTCTCGGCGAGTTGGCTTCTAGCTAATTGTATGTCTCTTTCTTATCTCCCATCCGACTTTATGTAGATAGCCGGGTTAGGGTTTACAGAAAGCAAACCTAGAAGACTACGGTAAGTATTCAACTTGGAAAGCAAGAATCCGCCTTCTACTCCAAGCCACACCACTTTGGGTCGTGGTCCGGGTTCTTCTAGAATCCGGCTTCTGGTCGTCAGCTTACTAGGCCGCCTAATGGACCGTGATCCATTACCAACAGGCCACCCTAGTAATCCAACACTTTAGGACAATGCCGGATATACCCTGATGCATCCCTCCGTATTCCACCAAGCAATACATCGATACACGACAAGGTGAACTCACTCCTATCTCCGTATGTTTCGGATGGCTTGGTGAACTACCTCATGAGATACCCCTCTTTGTGCATAGGTTGGATCACACCATGGAGCCCAAGACGATGCACTCGATGCTCAAGATCATACCCAAGACGGTGCCTGAGAAGCTAGGAAGGAAGTGGGAGAAGACGACAACGAGGTCGGAGAAGAGAGGAGGAAGAACGGAGGGAAATGGGGTCCCCGGTCTAAACCCCCGGCCATGCTGGCCTCCCCTCACCCTCAGGACGACCACCAACCAGGGGGAGCCGGCCTCCCCCTCTCCCACCCCGGCCTTAGGCCGGAAAACCATGGAGCCAGGCCGGCCACCCGCCCGAAGGTTCCGGCCTCCCACCAAGGCCCCATGCCGGCCCCCCAGGCCGGCTGCCCCCAGGCGGGGCGCCCAGCCCCACCCCGGCCTCACTGTTCGGCCCCCCTGCTGCCACATGAAAACAAGAGGATTTCTCCTGTCTTCACCCCACCTACCCCTAGGCTATATAAGGGACTCCGGTGGCTAGATCTAGGGTTAGGGATGATTTGAGAACTTCGGGCTTTACCCTTGTATCTCTCTTGTGAGGTGACTCCTCTTACGAGGATACTCCTATGATGTGTATCTAGGATTCTATCAAGATTCACCACAACTACTTATCCTTTCCCATTGGGATTCCATTAAGAGTTTCCAATCTCCCTCTCATAAATCCTTGAGGTTCTATTGGCGTAGTGGACCAGCACGAGTGTAAAGCGGTTTTAATCAAGGTGAGTTCAGTTGGATCGATCGTCCCGTAGGAGGTCCTCGGGGTTTAGTTGACGGGAGATTTTGGGTTCTTCGTTTCTCGCTATTTATCTCCCTTTGTGTTTCCCTGAGTTTGCCCACAATTCCCCCTCGATTCCCCCTCTCGTGTTCATCGTGTTCTTCGTGCGTACTTCGTGTTCTTCGTCGATTCGTGAAGATCGGGCCAACCTAGAGGTCAACACCTATATCATCTGGTATCCGGAACTAGATTGACACGAATCCGACACCCACCCCCCTCCCCTCCCACCAAATTTTCTTCTATCCACCATAAATTCGAAAATTTGACCAAAAATAGCCAAAAGGGAGTTCGACCGATCTGTCGATTTGTTGAGTTTTTTTTTGTGTGGTTTTGATCCATATATTTGTTGCGAAACACCATTCCCCACCTTTCTATTCAGCCACTTTTCTCGAATTTGTCCAAAAAAATTCTTGATTTGAGAGGAATTTTGATATTGAGCAAAATCACAGAAAATCTCTACTCTTCGATTCTTGGACATATTTTGTATCTTGTTTTTCTTTGTCGCCGTTGCTCCGATTTGAGTGATGCAAGTTCCTACGCGTCTCCATCGACATTGCCTATGCAACCACATCAACGGATCCACACGACATCGACATCCACCGGCCGCAAGTCCAAGATCATCCACCGCATAGGTATAACTTGCTTCTGCTAGAACTAACCCCTTCCTTTGTGTAACTTACCTACTTGGACTAGCTCTTTTACATCTCTTGGCATCGCATTAGTGGCACCAAGAGTGTGAGCTTTGCGCTTGTGAGAGAATAGCTTTGAGTAGGCATTAGCATTTGGGAATCATCTCCCCATCATCATCATCAAAAAGCGAAAAATCAAAAAAAAAAGGGAGAAAGAGCACAAGAAGCAAAAAGAGCCAAAAGAGGAAAAAGATCGATGTCCATTGCTATCATTTGTAGGAACACGTAGCCTTGTGTCGCAAGAGAGAAGAGAGTGACCGGTTGCCACATTGCGAATCTGATTGCCTCTAATTAATTGCAGTTTGAGCTAGCGTCCTCCTTGTGTTGGTGTGGTATTGAGCTTAGTCTTCGATAGGTACATTTCTTCTCCGCTCGTCCATTGGCCGCACTAACCCCATTTATACCTTGTGTGTGTGTGTGTTCCATTTTAGTTTCCACCATTTCATTTTCCTCCACTAGGATTGGTTTTCATGCTAACTTTTTTTTGGTTTTTCTCCATGTTTTACAACATACTTTTCTTTGGATTTGTCGTTTTTCCTCGCCACATTTCTAACCCATTTGACTTCCACGTATAGCGTGTCTATTGTCGTTTGCGGGTTTCTTTCGATCTTTTTGGATTCACGTTTGACATACCGCCCTACACCTAGGCTTGTCTACTAGCCTCAATACGACCAAAAGAGGTAACGTTGGGTAAGTGTGACATCCATGTCATCATATCACCATTGTGTGCTTTTCGAGATGGCTAGGGAAGGAGTATTCACAAGGCCGAGCTCATAAGATCAAGGAACCTCATTCTTCAACAATAACGGCTACCACAACTTCGTCAACCGCCATGAACACTTTCGGTTTTGACAACTTGATTGTGATGGATTGGAGTGCTTGGACCATTAACTCCAAGCTCATCACACTCGATTCAATGATCACATGGCGAGTATTGAAGGCACCGTGTCCATCCTCGCCAACCGCCATGGATCATCATCGACCTCCAAGCCACGACGCAAGAGAAAGTCTCCACAAGATCATCACCAAGCTCATCACCAAGATCGTCGCCATGATCATCACCGACCCATGCAAGAGAGTGGTAAAGCTAGCTCTAATAGAATGGGGGTCTCCACCATTATCACTCAGCCTTTAATTCTTTCCAATTTTATAAAGCCTTCTGTAAATTTGGATTGTCTTATTGAGCCTTTCACTTCTAAGGAAATTGTTAATGTTATGAAGTCTCTTAAGCCTGATAGAGCTCCTGGCCTTTTTGTGAAAAAGTGTTGGGATGTGTTAAAAGAAGATTTCTTTCAACTGTGCCATGATTTTCACTCAGGGAATCTGTCTTTGCAGAGTATAAATGACTCTTTCATCACTCTCATCCCAAAGATAATTCCCCTCAGACTGTCAATGATTTTAGGCCAATTTCTTCGACTAATACCTGTCTCAAATTTCTCACCAAGATGATTGCTAATAGAATGCAGAACATTATTTGTGATACTATTCATGATAACCAATATGGTTTCATAAAGGGTAGAACTATCCAGGACTGTCTTGCTTGGTCTTTTGAATTCCTTTTCCAATGCCAACAATCCAAGAAGAAAATAGTGGTCCTCAAAATTGATTTTGAAAAAGCCTTCGATACCTTGGATCATGATGCCATTTTACAAGTCCTGAGAGTGAAGGGATTTCCAGAACTATTTATTTGTTGGGTCAGAGAAATTCTTGCTTCTGGCTCTTCCTCTATGCTTCTTAATGGGATTCCTGGCAAGAAATTTATCTTCAAAAGAGGAGTTAGGCAAGGAGATCCTCTGTCTCCTCTTCTTTTTGTTGAAGGGGCTGATTTATTACAAAGCCTTGTCAATAAGGCCTACAATGATGATTTACTTTCCTCACCTATCCTAGTTCGACAAGATTTCCCAATTATTCAGTATGCTGATGATACCATAGTGGTTCTGTCGGCCTGTAAAAAAGACCTGGCTATCTTCAAAGATACTTTGCAGACTTATGCTGCCTTCACAGGATTGAAAGTCAATTTTCACAAATCCTCTATGATTCCTATCAATCTTGATCCTGAGGAAACCACTCCTTTGGCTGATTTTTTCCAATGTCAAACTAGGTCTATGCCCTTCACTTATCTTGGACTGCCCATGGGCACTACTAGACCTACTATAAAATATTGTTCTCCTCTAATTGATGGAGTTGAGAGAAGGCTTTCTGCCACTTCATCCTTTCTCTCTTATGGTGATAGGTTGGTGCTGGTAAATTCTGTGCTATCTTCACTGTCAACTTACTACATGTTGTCTTTGGTTATTCCTGCTGGTGTTATTGAGGTCATTAATAGAGCTAGAAGACACAGTTTGTGGAGTAAAAGAGGGAAGGATAAAGCTAATTCCCTTGCAGCTTGGTCTATGGTGTGTAAGCCTAAAAGAATGGGGGGACTTGGGATCCTGAATTTGAAAGTGCAAAATTATGCCCTTCTGCTAAACACCTAGATAAATTTTATAACCAGGAAGATCTACCTTGGGTTCAGCTCTTAACTGATGCATACTATCATCAGTCTGTCCCTCATGCTGTGGTTGAGTCAGGTTCATTTTGGTGGAGAAATATTCTGGCTTTATCTGATGAATATAGAAAAATCACAACATGCTTTGTGGGGACTGGTTTCACTTTTCTGTTTTGGGAGGATAATTGGCAACCCCAATTTCTTAAGATAACCTTCCCAAGGTTATTTTCTTTTGGTAAAGATAAGCTTCAATCTGTTCATGAGTTCTTCTTGCACACAGATTGTATTCATAATTTTTTCCTCCCATTGACTACCCAAGAAAATGATGAATTAATGGTGTTGAAAAGTATGATTCTCAATTTTAGACTCCAGTCAAGTAAGAAAGATCTATGGAGTTCTATTTCATCTGCAAAATTTTCTCCAAGCTCTTTTTATAAACACAATTTTGCTAGTCTTCCTGATGATGTGCTATCCTATGGGATTTGGAAGCTCATGACTATGGTCTACATGGCTTCGTGGATGGTTCTTGCCCACATTCAACAAGGCAAAATGTGTGTCACCACTACAATGACCACCAAGACCAATGCCATTATCAAGAAGGTTCCCTTGACATGGCTTCTAGTGAATGCCTCCCACAACTCCACCACAATGACCACCGGTGCCATCCTCTCCATCATGACCGCCATCTACAAACCAATGAGGATGGCCCAAATGAGCTTCCGCTACCCATATTTGATGAAGAACCAAATGAGAGACCTCCTCAACGCCAAGCAAGTGTGAATGCCCCGTATGGCTTGTCTTTCCCCATCTTTGAGGAAGACCCCAATGAGCGTCCACTTCGACATCAACCAAGTGGGACTGCTCAACTTGCTACTTCGCTTCCCATCTTTTATGAGGACCCGTATGAGCACCACCATCAATAACAACCAAGTGGGCATGCTACAAATGATATATCACTTCCTCTCTTTGATGAAGACCCCAATGAGCGCCCACTTCGACCACAACTAAGCGCGGTGCTACTCATGATCTCTCATTTCCCATGTTTGATGAGGAACCTCTTGAGCGACCACGTCAACAACAAGCAAGTGAAGATGCTCCAAGTGACCTATCACTTCCTATTTTTGATGAGGACCCACATGAGCGACCTCTCCAACAACAAGCAAATGGAGTTGTTGTCCATGATTCTTCTCCTACCATATTGGATGAAGCACCGCATCACCTAGACCAAGGAATTCCACCGCATCATCAAGGCCATGAAGACAACAACTTGAGCACCATTTGCCTCAATGTTACAAGGTTCAAGGACCATGAGCGTGATCACCAACATGAGGAATGGGATCCTCCACCTCGTCATCACCAAGATTGTGCTTTCTCATCGCACCCCGCCTTCGACAAGGATCAAGAACATCCTCTCCATGGACACTATGATACCACTACTTCATCGAGGCAAGAGGCAGGAGATACTTCACCACCAACACCCAACCACAACTTCCATGACCGACATACTTTGAGGAAGGACAAAGGACGTCATGATCAAGCACATGAGCAAGGTCTACATCGCCATATATGTCATGATCCTCCTCCTTCTTCAACACATGAGGCGAGATTCACTTCACCACCGACATCGTTACTCATTCACCTTGAGCGACATTCTTTGAGGAATGACAATGAACTTCATGATCAAGATCGTGAGCATCCCTCATCGCCACAAGCACGACAACAACATCAAGAGTGCGAAGCTATTCCTCCCATGATACAAGATCGACATCACCATGCGCATGAGGATACCACTCTACCACTCTATGATGAAGACGTTGATGCATGTGACATTATGAAAGAGGCTCATCCCTTGCCATCATCTCTAAGGCGTTCTTCTTCTTCGTCTCCAATGACACAAGTGACAACTACGACCATCCACATGAGAGCTCCCAATGATACCAACGAGATAATCATGGTTGCCAACCAAAATGGTGACCATTCCTACATGAGTGAAGGCCAATACTATGCCTTGCACCAACTAGCTCTCAATTCCTTGGACATGCCGACCAATGGTGACGAAAGCGTCTATTGCAATGAGGCCGCGAACTCATCGCGAGTGATGACACGAGTTCTTCAAACCTATCCTCAAGATAATGACCAAAGATGCAACCTCTCTAGAGCCGGCATCAATGGCACATCTATCATTGATGGAGGTAGCGACGAATTGGGTGACACACTCCCCTTGACTTCAAAGAAACTCATTCCAACCTCCACAAGGCCGCGCTCAAGCCACCATTCTATCCAAGGATATCATCATCATCATCATCGACCACTTGAGGATGCTACAAGGCATGGCTTACACTACCACATCACGGAGATGATGGAGACTTCTTCGACACAAGCCATGACTCTACATCCTCCTCCAAGAAAGATACCCTTTCCACACTTGGAGATCAACCAAAGAGACGAGATGATCGACTCCTATCCGCCACAGGCCATGACACTATCTCCTTCTCCAAGAAATGCAACGATTTCAACAAGTGTGCACACCTCGAGTGCCAATACTTTGGAGTCTTCTAGTGTCCCCTCTCAAGCTTCTAGTGAGATGAGTGGTGAGAGAGAGATCCACCATCATGTGAGTGAGAGCCACAAGCCCAACATGAGTGGAAAAAGCATGAGTGCTCCCAGAGGCATCACCATGATAGCCACCAAAAGTGAGATGAGAGTTGAGAGCAAAACCCAATTTGTGCTTATTGACACTAACGGCTTACCAACTCATTATCCGTCTTTGTTGTCTCTTTTGCAGCGATTTGGTGACCCTATCAAGCATCCTCGACCTCATGGACTATTCACCACACAAGGCTCTCCACAATGCATGAACGTCAACACCGGCTTGAAGATTTGGAAGGAGTACATTCCGCTCGTCATGATCCACATGGAGTTTGACAAGCGCATCCACGACAAGGAACTCTCCATCCACACTCCTCAAGTCAAGATCTACAGGGCGCGTCACAAGAACTTCGACAACAACGCCTTCTACGCCTACATACCACATGTCGAGATGTGCATGGAGTACGACAAGCACGTCAACGACAACGTCTTCTACGCCTACATCCCACTTGTCACGATGTGCATGCAGTTCGAAAAGCGCACCCACGAAAATGACTTCTACGCCTACATCCCTCATGTCACGATGTGCATGGATTTCGACAAGCTCTTCCACGAAAACAACTTCTCCGTCTACATCCCACACTTCAAGATGCACTTGGAGTTAAACAAGCGCGTCAACGACAATGACTACCACGACTACATACCAATCGTCAAGATGCACTTGGAGTTCGACAAGCGCGTCAACGAAAATGACCACCACGAATACACACCAACCGCCAAGATGTACATGGACTTCGACACGAGCATCAACAACAATGAAACCCATGGAGCGGCGTGCAACCAATGTGTCAAGTTCATCTACACTCTACCGCTCCTGCAAGCAATGGACCACCCAGCTCTTGAGCTCTTTGACGACGGCTACATCGCCTTTCAAGATCATCCTCATCCATCCAATGAGGGCCATGTCAAGATCGTCATCGCCTTTGGACTACACCCTCCACGAGCTTACCTTGGCATGACCTTCGATAAGAGGCTCAACTTCAATGACTACACCGCCTTTCAAGCTCTTCTTCACCCAACCAATGCCGACCACTTCAACATCGTCATCGCATTTGGACCATCCCCACTACGAGCCTACCGTCAAATGATCTTCGACAAGCGGCTAAACTTCAACGACATCTTCGTCAACAACATTCCTTCTCCCGCTCATGAATGGATGGAACAAGAGTCGAGGACGACTCTTCTTCAAGGGGGGGGGGGGGGGGAGATGATGCAGCCCACCGTATTCCACCAAGCGCAACATCGATACATGACAAGGTGAACTCACTCCTATTTACGTATGTTCCCGATGACTCATGAGATACCCCTCTTTGTGCATAGGTAGGATCACACCATGGGGCCCAAGACGATGCACTCGATGCTCAAGATCATACCCAAGACGGTGCCCGAGAAGCTAGGAAGGAAGTGGGAGAAGACGACATCGAGATCGGAGAAGAGAGGAGGAAGAACGGACGGAAACGGGGACCTCGGCCTCAACCCCCAGCCAGGCCGGCCTCCCCTCACCTTCAGTCCGGCCACCAACTAGGGGGAGCTGGCCTCCCCCTCTCCCACCCCAGCCTCAGGCCGGCCAACCATGGAGCGAGGCCAGCGACCCGCCCGAAGGTCTCGGCCTCCCACCATGGCCCCAGGCCGGGCCCCGAGGCCGGCTGCCCCCAGGCTGGGCGCCCAGCCCCACCCCGGCCTCATTGGCCGACCAGGCCGGGCCCCCTTCTGCGACACGAAAACAAGAGGATTTCGCCCGTTTTCACCCCCACCTACACCCCTAGGCTATATAAGGGACTCCCGTGGCTAGATCTAGGGTTAGCGATGATTTGAGAACTTCGGGCTTTGCCCTTGTATCCCTCTTGTGAGGTGACTCCTCTTACGAGGCTACTCCTATGATGTGTATCTACGATCGTATCAAGATTCACCACACAACTACTTATCCTTTCCCATTGGGATTTCGTTAAGAGTTTCCAATCTCCCTCTCGTAAATCCTTGAGGTTCTATTGGTGTGGTGGACCGGCCATGGGTGTAAAGCGGTTTCAATCAAGGTGAGTTCACTTGGATCGATCGTCCCGTAGGTGGCCCTCGGGGTTTAGTTGACGGGAGATTTGGGGTTCTTCGGTTCTCTCTATTTATCTCCCTTTGTGTTTCCCTGCGTTTCCCACGATTCCCCCTCGATTCCCTCTCTCGTGTTCATCGTGTTCATCGTGTTCTTCGTGTTCTTCATCGATTCGTGAAGATCCGGCCAACCTTGAGGTCAACACCTATATCATACCCCTAATCGATATTATATACGGCATGTATCTCTTGCAGAATGGGCAAAAAGAATACCACGAAAGAAGTTGTAAACAAATGATCAACAAAGAACTTCACTTCTTTAGCTCCATGCTGCAATCAAATGACTCAACAGAATCTACTCCCTCCGTCTCAAAATAATTGTGTCAAAGTTGGACAAAAGTGGATGTATCTAGACATATTCTAGTGCAAGATAAATCTACTTTGGCAAAGTTTGAGACAATTATGTTGAGAAGGAGGAATAAGTATAATAAACTGGTTCCACGCTTATGTGTTGTTGACTTCCTGTAGTGTTTTGGCCCAGAAGAATTTGAGACTATCTTTTTCTGGAATGTGGACATAGTGCCATCCTGGACTCTGAAGGTGTACTTGATTCATCATATATACATCATCTTGTTTCTCTTAAAAATATTCCTTCCCCGAAGCAATTTTATGATGTTTTGTTCTTAAACTTCCCACCGATGCAGATGCAATGTATCTTACATCTCATTCATGTCATGAACAATTCCCCACTAGTCATATATTATGTTCAGTGGCTCTTATACTCGTGTATTCCTAATTCAAGCCAAAGTTTCACGACACTATTGTAGTGTATACTAGAACAATACCCCGCGCGTTGCAGTGGTATCTCTTTAAAAAAATCTATAATTAAACGGGTATAAGGTGTATGAAATATTCCATTATCAAGATTCAATTGATCATGTATATAGTTGAAAAAAATATGGCATGGTCATGTGGCATGAAAATATGTAATATCACAAATATTAGTGGAGGTGACATGGCTAACTGATTGGCTAAGAGAGTGTGTGATGTGGATAGCTTGCATGTTAAGATAGAAAAAATAATTAATGCATGTTAGTGGGGTTTTGCTTTATAAGAAGTATAGATTTCTTTATTGGTATTGCTGATTCCGTAATCATACAGAAGACTTGATTGAACCCATGAATCATTCTAAGGATATATCAGGTTCTGAAAGACAAGTAAACCTACATGAAGTTCTTAAGTCTTTGTGATACCGAACATTCCTGTTGCAGCTTCAAAAGGGACAATAATGCATCAAATAAACAGTGAAGAAATAATTCCGACAAAAGAAATCATATGAAAGGATAGTTTTAAGAATACTAGAAGAAACAACAAGTTTTTTCGTATGAAAACCAATTAATAACTAATGTAGTTTTATTTTAAATGGACAGAAAGAGGAATGCAAGCTGGTAAATGTCAAGATCACTCCACTTTTCAAATTCAATTATATATGGACCAATGAACCACACACATGAATCTGTGGTGAAATTATGTTATTCTTATAACCTTTCTAGTGACCTGATCAAACTCCATAGAACTGTAGAACACCATTTTGTCTTCCATCTACATATTCCAAAGAGATGAAAAGTTTTTCTAGAAAACAAAATAATCATCTAGAGCAATAACTCTATTTAAGTTAGGAAGAAGATCGGGCAAGAGGCAATAAGAATAGTGAAACACACATATATATATATACTCAGTTTTCATCAGCCTATGGAAAGATTGAGAATGTGTACATGCCATAACCATTACCCCTCAATAGATTTGACATTGTTAGAGATTTGTGGTGATCATCAACATTAGCCTCTAAATATAAATCTCTGTCACTCTAATGTTTCATTGCATAAAAGTTCGGTGTATCCGTGAATAC